>JAUOZQ010001350.1:0-14270 GCA_030710315.1 Anomotaenia brevis | reverse complement strand
ATAATTAGGTCAAAAAAATGTTTATTGTTCCCAATGAATGCTCACGGACGGCCCTTTCCTATTAGAACATATGCTAGGAAGGCTTCATCAATAAGACTCCTAGTGCGAATATTTGATTAACTCTGTTTTTCGGGTGACTAAGTACTTCTTGCACTGGCTAATGAACTCAGTGTCTCCCTAGAGTCGCATTTCATGTCACGATCCAACGCCCTCATGGCGGCGTCCGCGGAGGTTCTCGGTGTGTCACTGAACAAGGTTCCAGAGGCCTTTTCCACGTCCACGTACACCCAGTCCTCTCGGCCCAGGAATCGACAAAACCCTCTTGTCCCCCGACCAGTGGTTCCCGGCACATCCGCAGCCAGTTAGAAGTGAAAATTAATGCCTCTTGTCGTGGAGATGCCTTATAGGTAGTGCTTGCGAAGCCCCCCATTTGCGGAAGCGTACAGTGAAGAATGAGTGCATGTAGGTGTGTGTATCCATGTTTATCACCCTGAGGTTGATTAATATTTTTGAAAAAAAAACAAGTTGTTACTATGAATTTAATGCTGGCTGTTCTGTTTTGAAATCGCTGAAATGAGATTTAAGTAGTTGGATTTGATGGACGGAAGTGTCTTACCAGACCGGATGGTAACCGGTCACTCCTTAAATTATGTCTAAACTTTAACTTTTTAGTTTGAACGAAATGTTAGGAGTATTTTCTAAAGTCCAAAGAAGCTGAACATTCTTTTTATATCTAGCAGCATGTATGGGGACGTCATGGGAAAAGGCCATTCTTAGTTACCACCTAATGCAGCAAGAATTAACTCTAAAATCTACAGCGGTGTTTCATCAGGACAATGCACGACCCCCCACACACAACGGGCATCACGTCACAAAGGAAACAAGACGAACGTCGTTATGGATCAAACGAACCGACATTGTAAATTTAATGATGATTTAGGTAACGATGGTGGCTGTTTGATTGAGAACTCTTCAGATCATTTGTAAGCAGAGGTTAAAGTAATTATGAATCGATTGAAAGTTATCTCTAGTCATGAGCGATCTTTGATCAGTCATTTAAATTTATGCTTTCAACTGAATCCTCGGAGGTATAGTTGCGGGCTATGGGGGGTGTGTGATTAAGACCGCCTAAGTAACCGTTTTAGCAAACTCGATAATTAATTGGTTTTCTTAGTTGCGAGGGGACATTTCACGCTTTAGCTCTGGTAATCTGATGATCCTCCTAACAGAATAATCATCACTTTTCACCTTTAATTGCATTTAAAAGGTGCCAAACACAGACATGATTTCTGACGATTCAAACGAGAGTTTTAACTAGCCATCCACAGAATTCGACACGAATTTCAGCATGTATCGAAAGAGATATTCCCAAGTCGCCTTTGTCTTGCAATGGATTCAATCGCCGTTTCGATTAATACGCGCATAGTGAAGCAGCACCACCACCACCATCTACCTGCCTTTCGCAATTCAAGTGATATCTAAAAATTAACTTCCACTTATTGGAATCTGTAACAATTAAATTATCAATAATGTGGGAAAAAAGGTCAAAGTAATGTTTATTAGAGCCTAGGTTCCACATTCATCATCGTCAACATCAACATGATCATCCATTCTCGTTGTCATCACGTACGGGAATGACAAAGAGGGCTTTTAGCTTTTAACAGAGGGAAAAACAACTAATCATAATTTGTCCATTTGTCACTAAGGCAGTTTGAACTCGAGTTAGGTTTTTACTAATGTCCAATAAATCGATGCATGAATTACGTGACAAGTTAAACAGACGGTAGCATAAAAATGTATGGCATGAGTCAGTAAACTGGACCAATTTATTCATTCATTGTTTATTCTTCTAGAGGGGAGCACGCACAGGCTTCCCTTGGATACAAGCCTGGACACTATCAAAATATTTAAGCACACTCCTCAAATAAACATGAAAGGCAGTAAATATACCTCAAGTTCAGTGGTTTCAAATAAGGAAGCCCATTTTTAAGGGCTGAACCCATGCTTTCTGTTGGACTAAGAAAATAAACTTTTGTCGTGTGAAAATCAAGTGATTTGTCACTAAAGCCATCCAATTGGTTGTACAGTCCAAAATTACTTACCAAATATTTGTTTGATGCATTACAATGCCCTAGTTTGCATGCCAATTCAACGTCGTCGGCTCTCGAGTGAGTTGCAACGACTTCCCGAAACAATCTAAATGGGTTAGCACAAGGAATTTTCATAAGAGGTAAAGCCATGTCCTCTAGTGGTCTAACAAACTCTGCTCCTGTTAAAATCAAAGGACTTCTATATGCTCCCTTTTCTATTGTTATACAAATTGGATTTTTAGTCATCCTGAGTTCCATATTACCTGCTAGTCTCACCTATTTGAAGATCAACAAAAAACCCAGTGTGGTCGTGAAATAGCTATTGGCGAATGGCCGGATTGATCTACCATTCAGGCCTAAATTACATCTTAAATAGATCTCTTAAATATGTTAAAATAGCATGACCGAAGACTGATCAAGGTGTCATTTCTAGAGCTACGCGTAGAACATAAAGGCTGAGACGAAGGGGTGTGATCACTGGGTGGAAACTAATTACTCTTTCCCAATAATACCAGTTATATGTAGAATTTCAACAACGATGTGGCTAAAAGTGACCGATATTTGGCGGTCACGGAATGGAAGTGACTTTACTTTGGGGATTTACATAGATAGGCCTCCATGTTAACTTATTCATTTTTAGCAAAATAGCCGTGATTCATACGTACTCGTGAAAGACGCAGAAAGGTCAAAGAGTCATCTGAAGCTAGACATGACCCACAACGTGGCGGTAAACAAATTGAAATGGTGAAACGGTTACGAGAAACAGCAAGCTAGAAGATGCGAGATAACAGGGACATCCGAGGTAGCCTGTCAAAAGTTAAACAGGCCCACAAGAACAATTTAGAATCGTGATGGCTTTGCAAATAGTCAATTAATTTTTGTGGCGACAAAATACATCAAATTAGAGTTGAATGGAAAATCCATAGTCATAGTCTCCTGGAGTATTAATATTTAAGCAAAATTGTATTTGTTAAATACAAATGATTATTAAGACTCCAGCTGTTTAGAAGGCCCAAAAGAGCGCGTTTTCACCCGAAAACCATTCAGGAAGAATTGATAATAACCACCATTCCATGATTTTTACGAAATTAATACAGGTCGATACTGGTGTTTACATTAAAGTTATCGGGTAGAACTCTCGAAATCGCCCTAGGTCTGGACGATTTAACGAATAAATAATGCACTCACTGCGCTATTTACTCCTTACACTCTCCACAGTACAAACTATTCATCATTTTAAATTCAAATTTTACAACTGAAATGTGGCTTTCATTATTTAAATGACGAAATTGGTGATTTAATACAATTTGAATATAATTTATTATTCACTTTCAACATTTGTCCAAGAATACCATACTACTCCTATGTAAATAAGCGAAAACCCCAAGTTTGCCACCTTAAAAAACACAACCAGATTCTGTCTTCAGTGAACTCCTTACTAGCCACTTTTTTCTCCGTCCGAGCTAATAAGAAATGCAGTCTTGTAAGCCTTCCAGGGAACATGAAGTTGCACAACAAGTTCAATCTTAACCAAGGAATCTGAGTTCCACTTCTCTGGTTGCTTTCAAGGTTGTCAATACTATTCCCACTAGGTACAAAAAATCAATAAGCAGTTCCCTGAAGCAAAAAAATTAATGCACATTTATCTTGTAATATAAATTTGAGACATCTCCTCTGCACTTTTAGATTTGAACGGCTATTCTAACCACAACCACAGCATAACATATTTTTTTCCTATTGCACATTCACTTAGCATAGTACTAATTTTGCTCTGTACACATTACAATGAACTCAGTTAACTGCTTCAGGCAAAAGTCTACATTACCAGATGGGTTCCTTTCAGATATCCCACTTTCGTTGAATTATGAATTTCAAGAGGTAATTAAATAACCTTCCAGATGTAGAACAAGACTGCAACTTGCAGGTTATGCAGCACCCCTATCAACGGTCATCATTACTTAAGTCAGAAGCTAATTGGTCCAATTTTTGAGATTCAGGTATTTCACAATTGGTGGAAAATGGGAACGTGAATTGATGAATCGACCATTTATTGTACTGAAACTGGTAGTTTACATGCATTGAATGAGATCAGGCAATCCATCATAAGGTTTGATAATACCAAAAAGCAAAATTTAAATAAATAAAACCTATTTTTAAATAACGAATTATGTAATTTTTAACACAAAAATACACTGGGTTAGAGGCCAACAAGATTCAGTTTATAACATTTATTCAAATTAGCAAAATATACAAGGCATTCATTAGTTCTCCGTAAATATTTTAGCTAGGGAAGAAAAATAATGATTCCATTAGAAATGATGCAATGACAAAGCCTTTAGAATTCAAAATTGATTTGCTAGTGCCTATGGGGTGCAACAAATTTATCACATATTTATGAGCCGTAGATTAATAGTCGTAGGATGTACAAATCCAGTCTTTAGTGTATTGCTGTATTCAAAAATACAAACTGTTAATTTCTGTGGTTTTCTAAATTGTGCTTTTGTACAAAGTCTAATCACTGGGATGTGTGAATGCGAGTTAACAGGGATTGCTATTGCTGAATCCGTCACTAAACAAATGGCCTGGGTTAACTATCACCTATTTTTGAACCGTAGTTTAGTAGTCGTGTTATGTGTTAACCCAATCGCCAGTTACTTAATTAGAACCATTTGTGCTTTTTCAGTACCATGGATTTGCGCCAGCGGTTGAATGCAAAAAGAGGAAAAAAGGACTTGCGAGAAGTTCTAAATGAGAGAAGGGAAAGAAGTCAAGTACGTGGAGAAGGAGGAGAGGGAGACAAGGAGTTGATGGACTTACGAGAAGTCTTGGAAGCACGAAGAAGATGTAGTGCACAAGCCCTTGAATCACAAGGGGCTCGTTCAAAAGCATTCCGAACAATGTACTTTCAGCAGCAGCCTCAGTCGCAGCACAAGAGAATAAAGAATGCGCATCCTATCAACGTGCCGTGTCATGGCCGGTTCGTTTGGCATGACCTACGTGCTAACAATGGCGCCGGTGTTGGTAATGAAGAAAACGCACTTGCAGTTGCCGATTCTATTGCTAGAACACCAGGTCAGTTTCATCGCCTAGAGGAACGAGAGGAGGCAACGTATGCCTCATTATATCTTAGAACTAAAACCGGTAGGCAAAACCCGACTTCTTCACAATTCCATGAACGCCCGTGAATTTGTATCCATTCTAACTCTAGGCATGAGTAACCTCTACATAGTAAGCAAGTTCACATTTAGTGGACAGTTTTGAGCGCTATTTTGCATTCATATATATTTAATGCAATGTAACCAGCCATTTCCATTATCACCATCACAAATACCAAACCCTTCACAATATGCCGTATTACTAAAACCATCATTGTGCATTCCATTATCACTATCACACACATCGCAATATTCTTCACAATCTAACAATCATTATTACCATCACTATTGCCATTAACATCATCACCATCATCATCACACCAATGCAAAATTTATCACCTATTTTTGGAACCATAGGAAATGGTTAAATTTAATTTTCAATTCTTTAAAACAAGCAGGTAACAAGAGACTTCTGTAATAACAACGCACCCCAATCCTTCATTGCCTACACACTATGTGGCTCACTAATACAGATATATAAACAATATCCGCCGCCCTGTTCCATCCTTTACCTTGCCACCATCACGTGCATGCTTTAAATTGCTATCCTTAAATATTTCAGCACAAACGACGTTAATTGGACAGTTGTAACAACTTCAGACTTTGGTCTTTTATACGAGTAGTGCAAGTTAAAATGTACTGATCATTATACTATCAAAGCAGTTCTTGTATGATTTTTTTCCACTATGAAAAGCCCCCTACAGGCAATACCAGGAGTATGCATCTTGCAAGAACAGCTGCAAAGAATTACATAAAACTCTCCATGATTTTGCCTCTCCATGTTCCTTTATACTTGTCTATTTCTTAGTAAATTTCGAACGAACCTGGAATTTAAATTTCTGTGATTTCGAGAAACCTAAAAGCATGAATCATTTACCTGAGTTTTTGCTTTTACTTAAATTGCTCAATATAATCCCTATCTGTTTACAATACATGGCCTCTATGGGTTAAATTTTTACATGTAGGATAAGCTCTTACTACTTCTCCGAGAGTTCCTGCTTCCCGCCATCTGTCAGTCCAGTGTGGGCGGGTACCCACTCGTAATCCTTGGGGTTGAAGGCAGCCTGTAGCTCCGAAAAACACTCTATCTTGTACTTGAAATTCTCTCTTATGTACTAAGGAAAGGGGAGGGTTTTTGGTCATGAATGTCTCGCCCTCTTTGCCAGGGTCGTCAAATTTTCTGGGTTAATCACCATTATGGATCTCCTTATCTCGTCGATCTCTTTCCTTCCAAACCTTCGCATCGTTATGAGGATTTTGGCTTCGGGGTCCTCATTATGCCTGAAAACCCCTTCAAAGTTACCAGTCTGGTGGGTCACTAAAAACCTGAGAGAAATCTTCAAGAGCCTTAACGATTTTCACATCATCTGTTGGAATAGCATAGCCTCGATTTCGGCATAGCTCGAAGATATTTTTGATAATGCCCTTCAGCCTGTGAGCTTCAGCGCTTCGAATAGTTGCCTCTACAACTCCAGATGATTAAACTCCTTCAGCCATTTAAAGAACCGTTAAAATCTAGAGAGGATATTTTAAAATTCAACAAAATATTGAATAATTAAAACAGTAGGAAAAGTATGTAATACTCGATCTATCTGTCGTTAAATTCGTAATTAGTATATATACTCCTTGAAAATAAAATTATTTGCATATTTTAGGACTAATGTTCAAAGCTTTTGCATTTAGAATTCTAGACTTGCGAATTCCACGAAGTTATAATCTCTTACTGTATGAAATGCATCGCTAATTTATTGTAAAAAAGCACTTTTATTACTCTCGTTTCCATTTGGTTCAACAATTCTGTCATTTACGTGTACTTTCGTATACTCACCCATAAATTGTTTTTGGAGATGGGAACTAGATGAAAAGGCTAATATTTTAGCTATGTTTGGTGAGATCAACTTTTTAGAAAAAAGTTTCGTGTTAAGCCTTTTCTACTCACAACACATATTTTGTACCAAGCTGTGGGTTTAATAAAAAATTCAAATACATTACACCCATTTGATGCTGAATACGATTCGCACTAGTTTTATGTCATAGCGGAGCTGGAAAATTGGATGGTTTTAAATGCGAGTCACAATTTCTCTGTAACCCCCAGACAGGTCAATCTTCACTTATCTGAAGTATCTTTCCTATTTCCATGTAGTTAATCATGCTAACTTCTTAGCATTTTTAGAGGATTAATTTCCTAAAAGCGGTGGTTTAACGTCTGGATGGCTCAGTTTGGCCAATTCGATAACTAATTCGATATAGATACAATTAAACCGCATAATGTCCCATATATTCCACTTAAAAAACCATTAATTAGAAGATGAAATTTACTTGGATCAACCAAGAGAGCAAAATGTACAAAGGCTAGCTTCAAATAGCGGCTGAATTCAGTGTAGGAGTGAAGATATCTGGAACTGTCTCAGATCTCAATATCTGTTTATTAAACACCTTCAATAACCAAAATGAGACTAATGTTACTTTTGAAGAGGACGATTTCTTGAGAACTCCTGGCGCAAATTAAGAAACAAACACCAAGCGCTGCTTAGTACACTTGTATCAAAACAAGTCGTAAAGAACGGCTTAGTGAAGAATGCTTTTAGCCAGGTAGGCAGCCAGTTCTGCTTCCAGTTGATTCTTGGTCAATTGTGGACAATGGTAACGATTGCCATTATGACGACGACAAAGACGATGACCACGGCTACAACTGCCTCCTCCAACTCTCGGGGCTCTTTCACCTTGCAGTCCCATGTGAGCAGGATGGCGAAGGAATAGGAAGAAGCCCATGCTTCTGCCAAAGCCGAAAGCACCAAAGACAATGAAGATGTTGCCTTAAGTGCTACGAGTTTGTCGATGTGTTGGAGGTCTCACAGAAGAAGGATATGATGACTTTTGTTAGTTAAAATAACTTTTCTAATTTCTTAAATTTACTTCAGCCTACACACTTGGAAATAAATGAGGACATTAGAAGCAAATAATTTCAGTTGATATAACACAAAATGTGGAAAAATTTCTCTCATATTCAGAAAGCGGGTTTGCAGCTTTTAGAAAAAATAATTTCTTTGGTTAACAGGTTGGTTTTGACCTAATAGAACATAGATATTGCAAAAATTTCAGGTTTCGCAATTAGTCCTATGTAGTAGATAAAACTTAAACAGCGAGCTCAAAGATAGGAAAGACTATTCAAAACCTTTAATTCCGTCAATGAAACATTTAGTTCTAAGCATTGCTTCGAAGCAAATAGAGCATTAAGAAGGATTCTGCAGTGACTCCTGATTACATACCATGCATCTAATATTTTCGCGAGCATTTTCATAAAAGGCTTAATAAAGTGTAAAATTGGCAAAACATTAGATTCTTATTTGAAAAATCATTCTTAACTGGTCCTTTACTAGTAACGTGAAAATTAGGCGATTGGGGTTTTAAATCTCGAAGGACGAAAACACGTGCTGGGATAGAGCATTAAAACAAAGTAATTTTTATATTAAAACTACTTAATTTCGTATTTAAAAAAGGGGCTTAATTTATTCAAATTTTATTCTTAGGTATTATTAAACATTATCGTGGATTGTGTGATCTCATTTATTGTCGAATCGCATATTTAAAATTAAATACATGTAAACTACCAGTTTCAGTAAAATAAATGCTCGACAAATCAATTCACGTTTCCATTTTTCACAATTGTATAATACCTGATTTTCAAAACTCGCATTAACTAACTTCTGATTTGAGTAATGATGGCCGTTGTAATTGCTCGTGCGAAACCTGCAAGTTGAAGTCTTGTTCTACTTCTGAAAGTCTGTTGAAATTCACACTGCAATGAAAGTGGGATACCTAAAAGGAATCCATCTGAAAATGCAAACTTTTGCCCGAAGCAGTTAACTGAAATCATTTTAATGTGAACATAGCAAAATTAGTACTGTGCTAAGTGAATATACAATAAAGTGTGCTATGTCGTGGTTTTGGTTGGAGTAGCCGTTCAAATCTTAAAGGGTAGTGGAAATGTCATAAAGTTGTATTACAAGGTAAATGTACATTAATTTTTTGCTTCATGGAACTGCTTATTTATTATTTGCACCCTCTGGAAATAGTAGTGATAATGTTGAAAGCACCCAAAGAAGTGGAACATGAATTCCTTGAGGTGAAATTGAACTTGTTGTGCAAATCCATGTTCTCATGGAAAGTGTACAAGACTGCATTTGTTGTTATCTCCGATGGAGAAGTAAGTGGCTAGTAAGGAGTTCACTGTGGACAGAATCTGTTTTTTCCTAGTGGCAAACATTAGGTTTTCCATTATTTACATTGTAGTTTTATGATATTTTGGAACAAATGATGAAACTGGTTCTTAAATCATATTTAATTTTTTTCTCACCACTAATTTTATGATTCAAATAATAAAGGTCATATTTTGGTTGCAAAAGTTGAATTTTATTGATGAATAGCTTTTACTGTGACGAATATTAGGATTAAATAGCGCATTGAATGCATTATTTATTCATTAAATCGTCCAAACCCGGGGCGATTCTGGAATTTTTACTCAATAACTTTAGTGCAAACACTAGAACCAACCTATTTTGACTTCGTGAAATTCATCGAATGGTGGGAATTATCAATTCTTCCCTGAAAGGTTTTTGGGTGAAAAACGCACGTTATAGCAAGGAGAGTCTAATTTCTGGCCAGAAAACAGATCTATGGGGATTTCTAAACAGCTGTACTCTTAACGGTCATGTATTTTTCTGTATATTTTCTTATTGAAACTAATAAAACTAGAATGAACCAGCTTTCTACTAGCAGTAGAAACACGATCAAGGGATCTTTTCGACTATTTCACCGAGTAATTTTGCATAGTTTCGATCTTCTAAATCAGCATTTCACTGATGTGCGATAAATTCGGGGAAACGTACTGTTCAAGATAGTCACAAAAATTAACGAAGAAATATCTACGAGATTTATTCAAGTATTCGCCTCTTTTCTTGTATTTAAAAGAAGTTTCAGTGAATGTTATTTAAATTTTAAATGGTTTATCCGTCTGTGCAATCAATGTTTCACTTGTTTTAATTGAAAATATACATTGTTTATATTGGGGCTTATTAATGTTCATAGAATATTCAATACGAGATATTCCGCTTTGTTTCGATAATGCGATGCGATCGGACTTTCAAGTTTTTGCTGAAAAATGAGGCATTGAAAATTTCATAACAATCATTCTTAATGCCTTTTAGAAACTGTTTATTTGATGCTCTTAGAGATAAATTGAAACAATGTGAGAATTTAGGCAAAATAGTGTAAATAAATAAGCGAATCTACTGTTAAATTGGCATTTTTAATAATATATCTGAGTTCTGCATGGTTAAAAAAGGAATTGCCTCCGTTTAGATTAAAATTGTACCATCGCCACGAGTTGCAACATATATGCCATTTTGAATAAAAGGCTATTTTGCAAAAACACAATTACTGTATTGGTTAATGAAGTCATAAAACAAAAGCAAAACTTTTTCGACTTACATAGTTCACTCGTGGTGAAGGCTTTCTCGGAATATTAAAAGTCCATTAGAAGAGCAGTAAACATGTAAAGATCACCTGTTTTACTGTTTTGGGCAGAAATATGAAATTCACTATACACTGTAAATAAATTTACAATTGTTTTTTTTGAAAATATACAAACTTCTTATTGAGAATCACTCCTGAATCGGAAGAAAAAGCAACAACACTATGCAATGCACAAATTCTCTTAAATTTTCTATATAAACAGGCGTGTGTTCAGCAGGTTCATTCTCAACATAGGCAAAGTGATTTCTACTACTACTCTGCTTACTATCACAATTCTGGGCTTAGTAGTTGGGATATCCGGTACTCAAATGTTCTTAGCACATCTTTACTATTCTACTTTGATAAAAAATATTTATTTGTAGCTGATCATACGCCAACAATCCAACAAGCCAATGCTCTCGCCAACAGTAAAATCCCAAAGGCTTTCAGAAGCATCTCTTATGAAAATAGATATTTTTTTGCACACCACCCAGCAAATGATGAATTCCAGTCAACCTGTCAAAAGTCATCGGATTACAATGCAGCTTACTTTTGTGAAACATCTATTAATAGAATCGGATTCCACTAGTATATAGTAAGTTTGAGTTGCTTGACTTCCATTTGATTTCCTCCTCTGTTTCGAGTCACTAAATGAGCATGATTTTTTCACCTATAGCAATTCGGTCGAGCTGTGAGCAATAGAAACAAAGCGATTCGTTTGTCAGGTGATTTGCCATTTTGAGAGTGGAAAATTTGCTCCTTGCCCACCCTTGGAAAATCATCATCAGTATAAAAGCTCCTGCATTATTACAGCCTCTTGCTATGAGAATTTACGAAAAGCAAGAACTCTTCCGAAATTCCTGCAAAGCTAATGGCTATAGGATTATAACGCCATGTATAGGTTATTCGATTCTTTTTATTTAATCTATTTATTTATAGAATATTCCAAAGGTACATATTCCTTAGGAATTTACGAAACAATTTTGCCTTTAATGAAGCTGAATTTTACTGAGTTATAGACTATCTGCACAAGAAGCCTTCCTCAAATGATTCAAATGCATCTTACTTTGAAAAAACTTAAATTTGCCACAATATTTTGGTACAGCCTAATAATATCTTTTATTGTACTCAATCATGCTTCCTATATCAAGTTAGAAGCATATGGAATGTATATGGTAAAGATATGATGAGTTAACACCTTGCCTTAAAAAGTCGAAAAATATTCCGAGTTAGAAATGCAAAGGTAATATAGTAAGAAATCTAGCTAGAATACTTACTTGAAAAATTACTTTATCCTTAATTTCGATGATCTTATTTATAATGTTGAAATTTCAGTGTAAATTTCGATTTGAATACTAATGAACTGCCACGTATTCAGGCGATGTGTGAGTTGTAGAGCCATCCAAGCGAGTCGTTTATCGCTCTACTAACAATTCTTCAATAGAATGCAATAAATTTGATTTTATAAATCCTCAACTGGAAGCAATTGATGAGTAAAAGTTTGTGCAGTCGTGTATCAAAAAGGCATACAAATGCACAGAGAAAAATTCGTCAATGCTAGGGCTCTTTCTACAAAAGCCTGCAATGTCACTAACTTGTCTTAATTCAGAGAAACAGGGTGAATATATAATACACAACCGTATTCATCACGGAATGTCAGAGCATTTGCCCAGGAAACCATCACTGAATTAATGGACCAAGCAACCAAAGAGATGCAGGAGTTGATGCCCACCTAGAGAACCCACATTCAACCGGCTCACGCGCTGTTATCACTAAATATTTACAAACACCATAGGCAAAACAGTTCCAGTGCAGGTCAATTTTTATCCAATGAGTTCAAAATAAGTAGATTAAAAAAGGCGAATTTCGATAAATATTTATGTTTCTATTTTCATTTTCCATTGTATCAACTGAAATATTGCTTAAATTAGCCAGTTTTTATCTGTACGCATTCAAATCTTGAAATTAAATTTAAATTAGCATTAACATAATTAGGCTTTATAAATACCTGTTGCTTTAGCTGCTACCGTATATAATATATTATAAAAATCGTGATTATTTTAAATTTTAACCGACGATTCGCTAAAATGTTAGTTAGTTAGTATTAGTTATTTTTAGTTTATTTGATGCTCCTAAAGCAATAAATATAAACAAACTAGGAATCCAAGCAAAGCAAAATGATTAAATAAGCAATTCCACTGTTGTAATAGTATTTGAAGTAAAATATTTAAGCTCTGCATGATTCAAACAAATTCTTTCATGTTTCCTTTAAGGTTAAAATTCTATCCTCGCTATGCGTTGCAACGTATGTCCCATTTTAAATAAAAGGTCTTTTTGCAAGTACACAAACAATATATTTGTTAGTGAAGTCATAAGCAAAATCAAAACTTTATGAATTTTCCTACTGTGATAAAATCAGATTGAATTCAACAGTGCAAATGGAGGGACTTGTTTTAGAACACTTTCACTCTGAACGAATTTCATGAAAGCTGAATTCATTGATGAACTTTTTGTAGGCAAGTACAATACCTAAAAACTATGTTTTGAGAGAAACCCTGCTGCATCTTTTAAGAATCCCATTATTTTACTCCCCGCTTGCTGCATAGTATACCCGTGGAGGGCCTTTTCGGAATATCAAAAGGTCCTTTTGAAGAGGATCAAACATGAGAAGATCACATGTTTCCTTACTGCATTTTTGGGCATAAATATCCAACTCACAATACTATAATCAAATTTACAATTGTTTTCCTGCAAATATACGAACATCTTAATGGGAATCATTCCTGCATCGGAAGCAAGAGCAACAATTCTATGCAATACACAAATTCCTCTACATTTCCTACATAAACACATACGGAACATGTGTTCTACTACTCTTCTACCTATCTTCTTCTACCTTCTTAGCTTAGTGGTTGGGATATCGGGTACGAGCATTTTTCTTAGCACATCTTTACCATTATAGGTTGATAAAAATGTATTTCCTTTTAGCCGATCTCACGCAAACAATCCAACAAGCCAATGCTCTTGCCAACAGTATAATCGCAAAGGCTTTCCGAAGAATTTCTTACGAAACTCGATATTTACTTGCGCACTGCCCATCAAATGATGAATTCCACTCAACTTGTCAGAAGTCATGGAATTCCGACACAACTTACGTTTGTAAAACATCTATTAGTAAAATTGAATTTCATGAGTATGGAATAAATGAGTGGCTTGACCTCCAAATGATTTCCTACCATGTTTCAAGTCATTAAATGAGCATGAGTTTCTAACTTATAGTACTTAGGCCTAACTTTGGTCAATCGGAACATAGCGATTCGTTTGGAGAACCTGACAGATTTGCGGGATGATTGTAAGAGTGTTTTGTAGAACTTTATATTTTCTGAATATATCTCTGAATATAGGTTTCGGAAAAATAGACATAGATGCGATGATAAGAAGGACTGTACTAAATTCTAATCGTTGGCACCTGAGGATCAGTCATTAAGCAATGAGTAATGTAAGTCTATCC
>JAUOZQ010001349.1:0-14290 GCA_030710315.1 Anomotaenia brevis | reverse complement strand
TGCCTAAAATCTAAATGAGATTGTCGATATAGCATTTGAATTCAAGTTAAATGTTCGATTTTTTCACAAGCAGCAACTCAAAATATTTTAAACTATCGTATATCATTCGAACTTGTAATAAGACTTGTTCTTTCATTTTTCCCCGCTAATAAGAATCGAAAGTGGTTATCACTTTAAAGGACTTCCAAATACGTTCCAGGTAAGAGAAGACCCAGGATGGAAGTGTAAACTTGTATTAGGGGAAACGGACTAGCACAGGGCGGATGAGGTGTTGACGGCACGCCGTCGTACGGCGTTGTGTGCACTCATTCTCCTTAGAGGACACAAACTGCCACTAAGCGATTTTTGATTAGTTCGCGCCGTTGGCGTCCTGTCCTTGAGACAAGTATCCACATCAGCACAGCGCATAAGCGCTACAAATCCCTTAAAACTTAAACAAATTATTTTGTGTAAGAATTTTCCTTAAAACTGAAAATCTGAGTAACCTAGGAAGGAACTGTGACCGGTAATAGGAAATAGAAGATTAAATAACTGGGTTTACCGCGTTTTTAAATAGTGTAATCTTGTAACATTTTCTACTAGAATTTTTATCAAAAGCAAATGCAATGCATAAATGAGTGTGCACATATATATTAGATGTATATATATAGATCTATATTGAAGAAAATAGGTGAGTTTGAAAATGCTGATTTAAACCTGTACTTTCATCCACACAGTTGGATTTGTATGTATGTGTGCATTTAAGTATTATTTAGCATCAAAATCAAAAATAAACACAAACAAATTTTTATGCACATGGTTTAAGAACAATTTTGTCGCCACTAGGACACTAAAGGGTAAACTAGCACATTTAAACAGTGTTAAAGCACTTACTAAGATGTCATTTTATAGCTTTGCTTCACTTAAGAATCAGACAGATTGTTTAATCAGGACGAAATGAACTTTCACATTGTTCACGATAGCTTTTGAGGCATTGGTATTTCGTTATTGAAAAAAACATTTCACTCTGATAAACAGAAAAAATGATTTATTTATCTAGGAATTTTGTTATTCAACAAACAAGCGTTGAAAGATCAGAGCAGATTGATGGTCCATTAAAATGAAGTTTGTTTTTCAAAATTAAAGGAATCTAACCCTCTTGGGTGACCTGCGTCTCCCTTCGCCCGGTCTTGGTCCCTGTCGTGGTTCTGGTCGCGATCGTGGTGTTGTCGCCATAAGCCTTCGTCAACTATCACCGGGTGGTGAACCTTCAGGCGATGGAGGTGGTCGTTTTGGTGGTGTTTTCGGAGGTTTCGGTGGTGCTGTTGTTGGTGGTGATGGTGTTGGTGCTTCAGTTCTTTGTCGACGAGGGTTCGGTGGTGAATCTCCTCCAGGGGGTGGAGCTGGTCGCTTAGGTTTTAATGTTGTCGATGTTGTCGATGTGGCGTTGTGGATGCCACAAGTGGCGTTGTTGTTGGCGGTGGTCTTGTCGTCCGAGGTGGTGGGGTTCTTGTGGGCGAAGGTGCACCGAACATTGTGTCAAACACAGACGGTCTTCGGGTAGCTGAAAGTGACAACTGATTCGGATGGGGTCCTGGTCCACCCCTACCTGGAAATCTTCCTAAGCAAATCGAAGCAGGCATTACAGGCTTTTTCAAAACTTTTTAATAAATTGTCTTACTAGAATGCACAGAAAATAGGAAATATTTAAATTATTCATGAATTTATATTTACATGAATGAACGTACTCTCTATCTCTTTTGACAAACCATTTCCTCCCTCGGTAATCACCACCACCATCATCAATATGGCTGAAAAACATCGTTTTAGATTAAGTTTGATAGCGAAAAATTAATTTAATTACGAACCGAGTAGAAGGAGCAACAGGTATTGCTTTGCCGTCGTGGAGCACATTTTTTGAAGTGTCTCCCTAAACGTTTTTTATGTACCTTTGGTTTGTCAATTATGCGTGAAGTTGATGGGCATATGTGTCTTTCAAATTAATGCCAGCAAAACATAGGAATAGAGTTTCAAAAATATGTGGGACCTTGTTATAATGAAAGGACACGGAACCGTTGCTAGCTTTAGATCAAACTATGCTAGAAAGTCGTTTGTCTAGTTAATTGGTGTTTTGTTCTTTTACCAGGATTAAAAAAGATGCTTCTGACATCCAAGCTCCTCCTTTATGGTCACTTGGCAAGTGTTTCAACACTATTTAAATATAGGAATTTAGTCTTTAGAGACAAGATTATTAGTGAAACGTTTCTCGGGCTCTCACAATGCCTGACCAGTTCAATGGCTCAATTGGCACGTGTCCGACTAGTGTAGCTGGTGCTTTACCTTCTCGGGCTCTCGACTTTTAAACATATTTCAGCACACAATATCACACACTTTTTCTTACTGTCTTTGCTTTTCAAACCTACCAATAGTAGCACTTGGAGTGAATCTAGGTTTGCTTATCCACTGCAAACCTTCCGTTAAACCTCTGTTTATCTTAACGTTTTGATTCTGAAGAAAAATGCAGGTAATTTATGCATTTTGGAAAATAACTTGCGACTACAATCAAACATTTTTTATTGCTTTTTGGAAGATATAACCGAGCATCCAGACCGTTAATGGGCTTCTAGTGAAAATTGACTTACCAAAGGAGAGTTTATAACCTATCAATCCAAGTCTTAAGAAGTGATACTTAAATGAATTGATGGGACATATTTCAACTTCTTACAAACTATTTTACGACTCAAAAGCGACTTGAAATGTTTATTCGAAAGTTTTCGGCCTTATCTTATGTGGGCTTATTGATCCATCTTGTAAAAATGTTTGTATAACTAACTAATAACATGCCTTCATGCGTTAAAACAGAAAATGCACTTTTTAAAATGGTACTGGTCTGGCATCCTTTACCAATTTGGTTTTATAAAAGTCGAAAATTTGTTCCGGTTTGAAGGGAAATTGCCGTTGCAAGTAGTTTTCTGGTGCTGGGAAATTTTGGAACCCATCTGCTTTTTAACGAGTATCTTCTTAAATTGCTTTGTTTCCATAAATAAAGTGACTACCTAGAAACCAGAAAAAAGTTTTTAAATTATGACTGATTTATATCGGAGGTTTTAGTTTATCTCGATGCAATTAAAGGTTTCAGCTTGCCCTTTAAAACTCTTTTAAGGAATGATTTCACTGTATGTTTGCGATTTGAAATGAATAATTTACCACTTTTGCAATTCGCAAACAGTTTAATATATATTTTTTATATTATATATTATAAACCTGCTTGCTTTTGTATTTCGCAGCCGATGATCGAAGGGTAAGGCTTGTAATTTTAAAAGGAAATATAGTTACGTGGGTAAAAGAACTATATTTTTAGAGTGATAAATCTCCATTTTATTCATCTTTGACTGTCTTTGACACAAAGTTTGGGAATTTCTTGGATGACATTGGTGCATGGATGTAAGCGAAGTTTAATTTACTGTTACCTGATGTGCTATCAGAATGGCAAGCCATACTTCCTGAATAAACGCTCACTTGGGTAATTAAATTCAAATTTTTACTGAAAGTCTTCTCCGTCTATAAGAAGAAGTGAGTTTGACAAAACAGAGGATTTTTTAGATAATTATTTTTGCTATGGATCAACGTGTTCATTAAAACTAACGAGTAGCAATTATTTTGGCCTTTCCCTATGTGCTTTTGGATTTGAAACAAAAGTTAACTTCCAATATTTTACAGAGATTCCATTTAAACAAAATGACATATTAAATTAGCTCTTTTGGTTCAAGAAAAGGGCTTGGAGCCTAAGAAGTGAAGACTGATTAAGGTCATACCAAGTAGGAGCATCTTCTATTAAATTATTGAGATGATTTTTTAAATTCCTTTTTTATAAAAAGAAATTTATTTATCAGTTGGGCATTATTTGATATTTAATGTCTTTTTTGATTTCGTACTTCAATGTGATCGTGAAAACGTGTTCAACTAAGAATGTTAAGAAACGATTTCAGAATATTCGAAATTAGCAACAGAAAATTTTATTTGCTTGTGCAAAGTAAATTAATCAATTGTAACATTGTTTTTCATTTCCATTATTAGGAAATAAGCCTTTTATTTGTCATCACTTTGCTTTCGAAAATGCATGTTTCCAAATTAATTAAAAAGTTATTAGAATTGATGAATGTATTTCTTATTAATAAATTGACAAACGCAGGCAATAATATTTTACACTAATTTTACTTATCTAGAATTTAGTGCATGTTCCAGGTGCTTGAACAGTTATCGAAGCATTTTATAAAATAAATATTTAATAATGTTTTAATTTAGAAAATTCACAATTATTCAGCGATTTAATTTTCTCTGTTAATCGCACGCATAGTTTCTTATTAGCCTAAAACCATTTAGATAACTTATATGCTATTCACAATTTGGTTACTTGATTAAGTGATGAGTTCTGTACTAGCTGACGACAGTAGGACAGAGTGAGCATAGCTTTGTTTTGAAAAACATCACGAATATGTTATTTTACATGTTTTTGTTCCGTTTTGATGTTAGTTTTTCTGCCTGCTTTTATTTGTAAAAATAGAATCAGGCTTACACGATCTGGGTTAAAACTGAAATGAAAAATGAAGTCCACTTTATTGAGGAGATAAACTGGTTTAGCACCCTCAAGGAAGGATCCATTTAGACAGAAACTTTCATTATTCACTCAAAATGAAGTGTAAAACTTGCTGTGGAATAGAGAATACCAACGAGCGATGTGCGGTGGCTCAGGCAAGGTTCCTAGGAAACTGTGTGTATATAACCTTGTATGTTATTTTCGTTGCGAACACTGATGTAAATTAATATAACTGTGCAATGCTCATAAAATTTGAGTAAGAGCATAAATTAAAACATGTGCATAAAAATTTTGAAGCTGCCCATTTACCACCGAGTGCTGCATTTAGCTCTATCAATTTCAAATTATACGTTTTAGTTTAAATATATTTTACTTTGCAAGCGTCATGGATTCATCACATTGTGGTATCAAATTTTTACCTCTTGGAATCCAACAAGAAATCTTCTTCTTATATTTCAAGCATAGAGGAAAACTCTCAATTTTTCATTGTAATGTAATTTGTAGCCTATGTGACTACGCACATCTTAATGTTCTTGAAAAAAAAGCTAAGATAAATAATGATTATTAATAGAAACGTTATTTGATCCCAAGGGTTTTGATAAAAACAAATTTAAAAAATTAAATCACTTAGTAAACAGTTTCTGATATCAATTTAAATAAATATCCTTTTCTTAAAATGGTGTCCCAATTTTAGTGTCAAAATTCATGTTGTTAATTCATTAATCGCCTAAAAAATGCAAACTATCTAGACCATGAAATTTAATTATTAATCGAATAACTAAAAAGCAACTCAACTGGCAATTAGTAAAACAGCTAGAGTTTTTTACACGAATTTATGATTTTCTCCTAAAAATAATCTTACAACTATCATAATCTAATGCTTTCTTGAAGAAATAACTAAAAATATTATCGGTTACATGATTGATGGTTCAGATTCATCTTCGATGAATTCAAAAGCATAGTTAAGTTTTCTTTGTTGAAAAATAAGTGTACAATCATTATTTTGTATTACTTTTGAATCAACAAAATCATTGATATTATTGCAAATAGAATGGTTTTTTCAGTACAAACATGAATTTGTCCTGCTCCAACGATTTTGAATTGTGCATTCGAAGCAAAAGCAAAGGCTTAGAACACAAATTTTAGGAAAGCAACCCGCATTGAAATATATTACTCACTCTTTTTCCATCGAAAAGCGTTAAAAAATAGCATATTATTTCATGCAATACAAGTGGATTGCTAATAATGAAATAGGACTAATTTCTAACGCAATATTTAAGTTATTTAAACGAAATTTTGCCTTTAAGAAATCAACAATGCTGCAAAAAATCTAATGCTACTCCCTATTTTACAATGATGTATTAACTTTATTGTTCCGAATCTATTAAAACACAGTCGTCTAAAATGCATTCCTTCTCATTTCGATAAGCGGTCACGTAAATGCATTTTCGAAATGTATGAAAATTTTATAAAATTTTAATAAAAAACAACCGAAGTGAAACGGACTGGCAGTTTCGGTGAATAAAGTTTTAACAATCCTTTAATTAAGATAGCCTTGTCCATCCAATCCTAAATTAAATTACTATTAAATTTCGAAAATTTATCGACTGAAACTTTGTGATGAATCGGTCTCTCTTACAATCCTAATTGTGGTGTAGTTGATGGGAAGTTTCTACAAATTCAAGAAACGAATCGTTAAAAAACTATAAATTTGTTAGACAACGAAAGGAGTCCTGATTTTCCTTACAGGGGAAAATCATTAAATATTATCATTAATGACTGCTTTTTACACCAGAGTATTTATAGGGAACGAAGGACTTCACTTGGACTCTCGTGAGAATTGATTAACTGTGTTTGGTCAGACTTTGTTCGAACGTGGGAAACGGTCTTGTAGTTACCCAGTTGCGACTGCAAAGCTCACTTTAAACTGAACAGCAGCATTTCATTCAGTTCAAACAATAGTAGCATAAACTTTCGCCAATCCAAAACCCTATCTGTTTTTTCCATTATTACAACTGTTATATTAAATGTTCATGATATAGGCAATCAGATTCATGTCCATTGGATTCTAGCATGATTGACAAGTCCACGGCCTAAATAAATACCACCCGTCTTCGAAAACCTAATGATATCGACAAACATTGCCATTGAAAACTCAGTCTGTGTTTAAATGTGCTGTTCGGCCAGTTCTACAATCAACAAAGTGGTACTTATCACTTTTGCAAACAACCAAATTGCTAATGGTGCCATTTAACAAAGACGTTTTTAGTACTTGGAAAATCACTCTATGCATTCCTCTATTTACCAAATAAAATTTATTTAATAATCATCAATGTTTTCAGTTTCATTTCCAAACGTATTTTTAAAAGCCTGGTATTTAAACAAAACTAATGTCAGCATTTATTGAAATAAATAAACAACTGACATCAAGATTTAATCAGCTAAGTTAAAGTACACATAAATATTTTGACAGACGTATAATATTTCCATTTATTATAAAATTTTAATTTTAGTGATGGCACTTAAGTACTCAATACATCATTACCGACACCGTATTGCACAAATGCATGAAATAGATCATTAAATCATATAATTTTTTAAATGAAATACTCTCTTTGGTAGAAAAAGTAATTTAGTTAATCGAATCAGCTATTTCTGTAGAATTTGTGTTGTAAATCGCAATTGTGCCTACTAAGGAACGTTGGATTCACGTGATTTCATGCGAGGAAAATTTATCCTAATTAGAGTCAGTTAAAAAGCTTGTTTATTAGGAATGTGAGCAATTTTGTGCATGTTCACAATTTCGGCTTTGTAGATTAAATGATGAAAGCTCAGTCACCTTTAGAGTATTTTTTTATTTGAAAGCTAACAAAAAGGATTCCGAACAAGAAAAAATCGCACAGCTGCGCAATTGCTCTATTAAACAGAATTATAGATGCATTTTCGGAAAACTTGAAAAGTTAGAAATTTTCCTTCTTATTTTTAACCTTAATATCGTACAATTACTATTATAAGTAGTAGTATATTAGTGACTACACATCTTATTTTTAGTGTACAATTGTAAAAATTTAATGTCTAAATAATAGAACTGATATACATTAAGGAAATCGTAACCGAAAGGAATATAGCCGCTGTGAAACAAATGATTTTTTATATCAATGTATATAAAAATTACATAAAAATATCAAGAAATTATTATAATTTATGATACACATTATATTTATATAATTACTTTTTAATCTACAAAAGCCATTTTTGCGACTAACAGATATGATTTAAAAAATTTCCTATTTTTTGCCAACAATAGAACAAATGGTATAGTAAATTGTAAATGAAGTTTTAAATTTACTGCTTTGTATATGATATGCGTTTTCTTTTCCAAATTTACTGAAACAGGCATTAAGAGATACTTCTAAAAATTCTGCGATGCCTTCCCATGCACAGAGGTACGCTGTTTCATAAAATAAAATAAAAGTGTGCAGAAACTGCGAGTTATTAGAAAACATCTTATTTTGAAATACTGAATGGTCAAAAGACTCTGAAATATTGGTTTAAAGACTTATACGTACAATGATATATATGATAATTAAGTTTACCACAGTGATTTGTGTGAAATAGGCGAAATCTGATGACACTTTCAAATGAAACCGGATTTTAAAAAGCCTCCATATTATGTCAACACTTTCATGAAAGTAACCTCAACTCTCACAAATAAGTAAGTGGTATTATTTCTTGTGAATTCATGCTCAAATTGTTCTAATCGAAGGCGATAATAAATTTTACTAGAACTGGTACTGAAGCAGTAATTTTGTTAAACAAAAAAATATATTCGCGTTTTGCAAGGTGGAATTGTAATTTGAGACAATGTTAAAAGTTGTGTTCGAACTTGTTAGGCCTCATATATTTGGGGACCAAAGTGAAATTCACTAGTGTAAGTAAATTAACGACTTCTGCATTTTTTGCTTAATGATTCCACACTCAGTCCTTTTTATAAAAATTATCTTTTTATTTTAAACAAAAATTTCTCAGTGCATTATTTAATTGATTTTTACACTTAGAAATTGTACTTTCTAGAACTACGGATTTACGCCAACAATTTTCATAATCGAACTTTAAGATTTTTTGGGAAATACAAAACCAATAGATGTTTTAGAAATTTTGAGAGGAAGTTTATTATTTTAAAACAAATTTATCATTTAAAAAGAGAATTGAATATTTGTTCGTCTTTAGAATTGATTCTTATGCACTTGGTTAAAGTGGAAAAATTATTGCCGTTCTCAAATTCACCAAAAAGGATCCGTCTGCTAAAAATTTGTCTTCCAACTTCGGATTCCATAAGTTGAAATTTAATATACGAAAATTGGTTGAAGGTGTGTTCAAAAGTCAAAAAATTAGCATTTTTCAGTAGTTTTGGAAGGCATCCTATTAAAACAGATTGGCATATAATCTGGTTGTGTGATTTTTAAATATTTTGGTTATAGATATTTAAAATTTTAATCTAAATATTCTACATTTCTTAATAGTCTATTCACTTCTTTAACATATGCGATTTGTGTTTTTATATTCACTTCAATACGTGTCCACCAATAAAACCAACAGTGTAGGTCGTTGAGTGTTTGCAAATTGATAGGATAGTTTGCAGTTACAGAATCATAAAGTAACATTAAACTTTGGTTATGAAAAACAGTAAAACTGTGCAATCTCTCTTAAAAGGACTTTTTTGAGCTATATTATACTTCACCAAAAATTAATTAGCACATGTCTCGAGGTGCATCAATCACTGTAAATGGAATAAAGAATTTTTAAACTTTTTGAGAGTTATCTTCGTTCTACTGGCCTATTGCTTTCCGGAAAGTCAAAAGGGCACCTATCGATTTAAAATTTGTAAATTCTTTCTACTTTTGCGCTCTTGCCAAGATCCAAAATATTTCAGTCTAAGAAACATAAAGTAGCAATAAACACTGGTTATGAAAAGCAGAAATAATCTCGCTTAAAATGACTTTTAAGCTCTATTATACTTTACTAAAAATGTGATTGGCACAAGTCTTGATGTGCATCTATCTCCATGAATGGATTACTTATGCTCCAGGGTCTATAATTTTTTAAAATTATAACCATCAATTCCTCAAAAGAAACAATCTCTCGATTGTTCCGAAAATACTCGGATTTTTCAGTTATCAAAATGATCAAGAAGGTCGTATCAGTGAATCGATAAAAATATGATTGCAAAAACTGACGCAGTAACTGACGTGATGATATAGACTGTTTGCTGGTCTCAGTCAGCAGATGATTATCCAACCAACTATTAATCTTATGGTGTTGAGATATTCATCACAACTGGACAATTTCAATCTTCATTAATGCTGAAGTATCTATCAACGGTAATTATATGGAAGGAAACACTTCCAAAAAATGGAAATGTTGTCTAAATTACGCAGTGTTTGCGAGAACTAACAAGAGGTTTTTGGCCAAAAGACTATGGAGTTTTAAGATGCTAAACTTTTGGCTTGTTCTGACTCCATGGAACTTCTGAGGGTGATCTGGAAGCAACGTTAACGAACTTTACGAGTCGGAATTATAAACGGGCAGTTTGTAGTCAATTTTAGTTCTCTGTACCATAAATGCTTTTTTTCTCTTTTTGTAGTTAGTATGCAAAATGCATACATCATTTATACCACTATCTAAAAGTGGTATTTTTGGATATTAATTTAATCGGCAGATTTCCATATGCTCATCAGCAACGTTTATGATTGATTGGACGATGCCGATTTAAATACAACACGCCGTCGATGAATAAACGGATAGGAGAATCCTTCAAAATGAAGAAACAGCAATACCTGGCTCCTTTGCTCTTGGGTAAGTTGGGTTTTTATTTTATACATTATTTAAATTTCCCCGATATATTATATTTTAGCAACCATGGCGGCAATGGTCACTGCATGGGGTCGGTTCATTTTATGACAATGCAACTCATAACCACATTTGAAGTGATGATATTTCTTTGCATTAAGTTAGAAATTGAAGGAAAAGATTTGAGAGGGACTAACCAGTTGCTGTGTTTCCCACAGGAGAGGGCCATTATGACATCTTACAAGTGACGGACCATCCGGATCTGGTGCGACTATTAGAAGGAACCACAACACCTTCAACAAAACCTCCCTACCCAAGTCGCCGACCAAGTAATATAGTTGTTACAAAACATCCACTCCTGGTCGAGCTCTTGATAAGAACACCACAGCCTCTAACGACGAAACAATCAACGCAAGCACCACTAAGTGTTCGTCGTCGACGACCATCACCACCACTACCTCGATCTCCTAAATTTGGAGAAAATAGAAATTTCAAAATGCCTCGAATGAAGTGAAATCATGAGTAGACATTTCATTTTCATAATGGAAAAGCGCTCATTCGCAATGGGCTGTTTATTCTGGCTCATACACAGAGCAATAAATGGTTTTTTTCAGTAATTTCGGGATGTGTTTATTGTTGACCTGTGAAACAAAACCACTTCTTGCCATGCAAACTACCACACAAATCACCTTATCGTTATTTTTTGTCGTCTGCTAATTTTAGATGCATAAGTGGGTTTTTTTAGCATGATTTCGACGTGATACACAGCGAGTTAGGCACATCCTAAATCAGCGATGCCGTAGTGCAAACGTAGAGTGTGTTTAGAATCTCGAAAATATTATTATCTTTTATGTTAGCACGCCCTTTTAAAAGCGCATCTCCTTCTCTCACTACTTAAAGGGTGATGTTTTCTGAAGTAGTGAATACGTCAAGGATTCGAACGTGTAGCGGATTGCTACAAACAACGAACTTTCTCACTGAAAATAAGTAACACCATCTCGTTCGGTATCAGCACCAGCAAGGTGTGCAATGTTGTTTAGGCTACCGATAATTTCGGCTATGGTGAAGCCGTCCTTGATTGGTTGATAGAGATTGGTTGTTCAGATTAGTTCTTTTCGAATGTGATTGGCTAAGTGGCGGCTATCTTGTTGTGCTTAGACTCAATTCACCTAGCTGACCAGAGTATGCTGGTGCTTGACCTTTCGTCTTGACTATAAAACATATTTTATCACACAATATCACACATTTTTTCTTACTGACTTTGCTTTTCAAACCTACCAATAGTAGCACTTGGAGTGTATCTAGGTTTGCTTATCCACTGCAAACCTTCCGTTAAACTTCTGCTTCTCTTAATGTTTTGATTCTAAAAAAAGATGCAGGTAATTCATGCATTTTGGAAAGCAATTTGCGACTACAAGTAAGCATTTTTTATTGCTTCTTGGAAGATAAAACCGAATAAACCGAGAATCCGCACCATTAATGGGCTTCTAGCGAATATTGACTTATCAGAGGAGAGTTTATAACCTATCAATCCAAGTCCTAAGAAGTGATACTTAAATGAATTGAAGGGACATATTTCAACTTTTTACAAACTATTTTACGACTCAAAAGCGACTTGAAGTGTTTATTCGAAAGTGTTCGGCCTTATCTTATATGGGCTTATTGATCCATCCAGTAAAAATATTTGTATAACTAACTAATAAGATGCCTTCTTGCTTTAAAATAGAAAATTCACTTTTTTAAATGGTACTGATCTGGCATCTTTTATCAATTTGGTATTTCAAAAGTCAAAAATTTGTACCGGTTCAAAAATGAATTTCCGTTGCAAGTGGTTTTCTGATGCTTGTAAATTTTGGAATCCATTGGTTTTTAACGAATATCTTTTAAATTGCCTTGTTTCCATTAATAAAGTAACGATCTAGCAACAAGAATAAAAGGTTTGTGCTATCAAAACGGCAAGCCATGCTTCCTCAATAAACGCTCACTTGGGTAATTAAATTCTAATTTTGACTGAAAGTCTTCTCCGTCTATAAGAAGAAGTGAGTTTGACAAAACGGAGGATTTTTAGATAATTATTTTTGCTATGGATCAACGTGTTCATTGAAACTAACGCGTAGCAATTATTTTGGCCTTTCCCTATGTGCTTTTGAATTTGAAGCAAGAGTTAATTTCCAAATTTTTACAGAAATTCCATTTAAACATAATGACATACTAAATTAGCTCTTTCGGTTCAAGAAAAGAGGCTTGGAACCTTTGAAGTGAAGACTGATTAAGGGCATACCAATTAGGCGCATCTTCTATAAAATTATTGAGATGATTTGTTAAATTCCTTTTTTATCAAGAGGAAATTTATTTATCAATTTGGCATTAACTGATATTTTAATGTCTTTTCTTTTCGTACTCAGATGTGATCGTGAAAACGTGTTCAACTAAGAATGTTAAGAAACAATTTCAGAATATTCGAAATTAGCAGAAAAAAAATTTATTTGCTTTGCAAGGTAAATTAACCACTCGTAACTGTTTTTCATTTTTGGTTATTAGGAAATAAGCATTTTACTTGCTATCACTTTGCTTTCGGAAATTAAAAAAAAATTATAATTGATAAATGTTTTTTTGTAATTGATAAAATGATAAACACAGGCAACATTATTTCGCACCAATTTCACTGATTTAGAATTTAGTGCATGTTCCAGGTGCTTGAACAGTTATTTAGCATTTTATAATATAAATATTTAATAATGTTTTAATTTAGACAATTTACAATAATTCAGTGATTTATTTTTTCTGTTAATAGCACGCTTAGTTTCTTATTCGGTAAAATCATTTAGATAACTTATATGTTATTCACTACTATCTGAATGACAGTAGGTTAGAATGAGCGAAGATGTTGTTTTGAAAAACATCACGAATATATTATTTTACGTGTTTTTTGTTCGTTATGGTATTTTTATATGTCCTCTTTCATTTGTAAAAGTGGAATCAGGCTTGAACGGTTTGAGTTAAAACTGAAAGAAAAAAATGAAGTCCACTTTATTGAGGAGATAAACTGGTTTAGCACCCTCAAGGAAGGATCCGTTTAGACCGAAATATTCATTATTTACTCAATATGAAGTGCAAAACTTACTGTGGAATGGAGAATACCAACGAGCGATGTGCGGTGGCTCAGGCAAGGTTCATAGGAAACTGTGTGCAAATAACCTTATATGTTCCTTTCTTTGTTGCAACAACTGATGTGAATTAATATAACTGTGCAATACTCATAAAATTTGAGCAAGAATATAAATTAGAACATGCGCATAACAATTTTGAAGCTGCCTATTTACCACTGAGTGCTGCATGTTGCTCTGTCGATTTTAAATTATAAGATTTAGTTTAAATACATCTTTACTTTGCAAGCGTCATGGATTCACCACATTGTGGTATCATATGTTTACCTCTTGGAATCCAACAAGAAATCTTCTTCTTTTATTTTCAAGCATAGTGGAATACTCTCAATTTTTTCATTGTAATGTAATTTGTAGCCTTGTTGACTGCACACAACTTAATGCAAACTTACGATGTTATTAAAAAAAGCTAAGAGAAATAAAGATTATTAATAGGAACGTTATTTGGTCCCAAGGGTTATGATTAAAACTAATTTTAAAGAATTAAAGCACTTATTAAACAGTTCTTGATATAAATTTTAATAAAATATCCTCCTCTTAAAATGGATTTTTTAAAAGCGGTGTCCCAATTTTAACGTCAAAATACATGTCGGTTATTTATTAATCGCTTAAAAATGCAAAATATCTAGACCATTAAATTTAATTAAATGTCTAAAGAGCAACTTAACTGGAGATTAGTAAAACAGCTAGAGATTTTCAC